>JAQPZY010001030.1:0-7500 GCA_029931535.1 Margaritifera margaritifera | reverse complement strand
CACGGCGATCTATAGTGCTGAGAATGTGAAATGTACATTAGAATAATTATGAGAATGATGAGGAACACTGAAACTGATTGATTACAATTTAAATCGAGTGCAAAATTTCTTGAATATGAAAACTCATGTAAGATTGTAATAACTCTACCTGATGAATAGTTATAAATGTAGATTTACTCACTGTCTGTGTCCTTCTTTATTTCATAAAGCACATATTATTCCCATTTATAAATACCTTTTTGCACATATCAACCAACTGCTAAATAAACAATCAGCAGGTTAGTCCTGCTTTCTCAAAGCCCATTTCAATCAGGTCTTTTTGAAGTGCTACTTTGTCAGGTGCGCAGATAAGCCAATTTGCCACGGTGCGATTTTGGCAGGCTTGTTACGTCGGGTGCACCAGCTTTCTTGAGAAAGGCCCGCAATAGTAGGAAATTTTACTACATGTTTTCCACTCTTGAACCATTGTGTCAGTGACATTTTGATTTTCACATGTGGAATGAAATTCACTTTCGGCAGAACTGTTTATATATGGCAAAGATTGTTTCGAAAAAAGAGGTTTACAGTCATTGGCTTTGTTCACGCGCGCAATCACTAATTGTTGCGAACATTTTACTTGATTGCGGTCTTTAAGAACACATGATAATCTAATTACTTAAGATCACAATAGTGGTATTAAATGTGTTAGCTTAGATATGTATGGAAAAAGAAGTCGGCCTTTCCTGTAATATCTCCGCATTTATGCCAGATGTTAGCAATGAATGACTTAATAAATCAATATAATTACTGCAGTACGGATTAAATATGTAAGCTGCGTGTCAATGAATGTTGGTACAATCTTTTACTTAGACATATGTATCGTTGTTTTTTTATTTTATTTTTATTTTTTTATTTTATTTTTTGTGGGGGAGGGTGTGTAAATGATATATCCACGAAATTAGGTACACACAAATATGTATTTTTTCTACCCAAAATACGAAATTTGAAATCTACGAAAATAAAGTGTTTCAAAGAAGATACAGGTGATACTGTGCATTCTGCACGAGTTATGATAAGGCAGATATAGGTGACACCTTGCGTTCTTCGCAAGTTACAATAATGCAGATATAGGTGACACTTTGCGTTCTTCACAAGTTATAATAAGGCAGATATAGGTGACAAAATGCGTTCTTCACAAGTTATAATAAGGCAGATATAGGTGACACAATGCGTTCTTCACAAGTTATAATAACTCAGATGCAGGTGACGCAGCCTTCTTCACAAGTTATAATAAAGCAGATGCAGGTGACACTGCGTTCTTCACAAGTTATAATAAGACAGATGCAGGTGACATTGTGCGTTCTGGTAGATGCACTTGACACCGTGCGTTCTTCACAGGTTATAATAAAGCAGATGTCGGTGACACCATGCCTTCTGCACACGTTATAATAAGACAGACGCAGGTGACTGTGAGTTCTGCACAAGTTATAATAAGACAGGTGCAGGTGACAGTGTGCGTTATTCACAAGTTATAATAATGCATATACAGGTGATACTGTGAGTTCTGCACAAGTTATAATAAGACGTATGCAGGTGACACATTAAATTGCTGTTACACCTAACGTTCATTTTTTTTACTTAACACTTCTAATAATTAAGGGATTATGAACTTAGCAACTTCGCGGAAACATTACAAGTGTGCGCCCCAATATAACCGGCTAATTTCAAAGTTCATTACTTTGATTGATGTCATAACCATCCAAAGAACTATTTCATTCAAAACAAAACAACATCTGTCATTGAATCTGTGTAAAAAAAAATCAGTTTATTCAAGTCTCTTGTTTTATAAGCTCGATCTGAGTCAAAATGACAACTATGTTGGATTCAGTTAATGGAAACAAATGATGTATAGTCAACCCTGTCTTAGGAACCACCCGTGGGAAAAGGCCAAACTAACCTTTATACACAGTTGACCTCTGAATGCACCTTCATCATGCAAACTTAGTTCTTGAACAAATACATGCACCGAATATCGTTATTATTATTATTATTATTAGAGGCAACTGGCACAATTTCCTGTTCAAAGAATACACTATACACATTTATCATTCATAAGTTTTTGTGGAAAAAGGTTTAATTCATAGATTTTTCTCAGCTTTCCTCTATTTATTTTTCATGGTATGTTTTTGCTTATATATACGGTAAGGAGGTAGCTAATTCATTTATTTGTATATAGCAGCTGGAGTTGGCTGTTCGTACGTAACAGACCTAGGACGAATATAGAAAGCGTCAAATCAATGATTGACATGTCACCTTTGTTCAAAGACTTGCAATGCCTTTTAAGTTGAAACACTGTTCCCATCATATATTTAATCTCACATGTGCACGAGTTTCCGTCCTAAGTTCTGTGTTTATGCAGAACATAATATCTTATATGTTATAATGACTGCAGTGTTGGTTCATTGTCTGTTCTTGGATCAAAAAGAGTAACCTAGTGTTTAAATGCCTGTTAACATTTTCATCTCAAACACGGATGGATATTTAACGAAGATCTGGTATGTTCATCGTGACTATCTGTTTGTTTTTCTCAGATCTCAATTTTGCGCATACAAACTTATGCAGACGTTTCTATACTATTGTAATACTTTTTAATTAGAATAATTACAAGCAACCTATTCTACATAAATGAACATGTTTGAAAGTGTTTAAATGCCTGCTAACATTTTCATCTCATTATCTGTTCTTGAATCAAAAAGTGTAACCTAGTGTTTAAATGCCTGTTAACATTTTCATCTCAAAGACGGATGGATATTTAACGAAGATCTGGTATTTTCATCGTGACTATCTGTTTGTTTTTCTCAGATCGCAATGCATTTTGCGCATACGAACTTATGCAGACTTTTCTATACTATTGTAATACTTTTTCATTAGAATAATTACAATCAACCTATCCGACATAAATGAACATGTTTGAAAGCTGAATTTGATTTTTTCCTATCATACAAAATTTATTTGAGCGCTTACCTCGGTTTTGATCCCTAATCTAGATTATGCAGTAAGCGCTAACAGAAATTGTTGAATAAGTCAAATTTGATAAATTAAAGCAAATTTAGGGAAAATTAGTTTTCTAATAATCTTTTACATGAATTTGTTTCATTTTAAGGTCTTACGTTTTGGGCTTTTTTGTTTGATCGTTTCTTCTGTCGTTTACTGAGTAGTCAATTAACCATTGTCTAATCTGCTTCTGCTTTCGCTCTTTTGCACATTCATTCATTCATTCATTCATTCATTCATTCATTAGTAAAACTGCTTAAACGTATTTTCCATTAATTTAAAGTATGACTTGCGAAATATTTACATACGATAAAATGCCATAGAAGACTTTTCACGCCTAAACATACAAGGAAAGCTACTTTCTACGCAAAACTACGTTTTCCTACAGAACACTTTAACATGTTTTGTACATATCTGTTTCTTTCATGGGAAAAATTTGAAATTTATCCATTCCGTATGGAGAATAAATAAATGAATAGTATCGAATTATAAAACTATTCTGACCTCAAGGACTTGCTCTTTCTTACACCACATGAAAACTACACTTATTATTTTGAGAGAAAAATTCTACATAATTTACAATGTTTTTTTCACCAGGAATTGCTCAGGTGGAGTTGTATTTGGAGAATATAATACGCTATGGACCTTTCCGAAATGTCCTCTAGGTCCGCGCATACGATATGGACCTATCGGAAATTTTCTCTAAGCCCCGCCATTGATCATTTGCATAAGAAGAAAAAAATTAAAAAATATATATATGTATATATATATATATATATATATATATATATATATATATATATTTGTAAGGAACCAAACACATTTAAAGTTTTACAGACTTATTACTTTACCTGAAGGAAATTCGTCTTGAAAATTTTGAGCAAAATCAAGGCAGTAGTTTTCTGAAATATTTTGACTCAAAGATAATATAATATATTTTATATAGTTTTAGTCCAGGTACTAGGGAACGTTTTCAACATGTTGTCCCACATTATGTAGCATGATGGCAGCTATTCACACTAATTCTAATCTGATAGCCATTCCATTGGCTATAGGTAATAGGACAAGTCGATGCTATGCATGGTTGATTAACATGTCAGATGTTTTTTGTGTCTAACTTGATTGACATGTCGGATGTCTAACTTTCAAGAACCTTTCGGAAATCGTAGTTGAAATATTAGAAATTATTTATATATTTTTATGTCTAAATTCATCAAAGTTCATTGATTTTCATCATGACATGGTATATACATATTCAGTTTATATATTTAACAGGTGAGTCTCTTCTAGAAAGTCCACGAACCTATAGTAACAAGCTCTCGACACGAACCTATAGTAAGAAGCTCTCGACACGAACCTATAGTAAGAAGCTCTCGACACGAACCTATAGTAACAAGCTCTCGACACGAACCTATAGTAAGAAGCTCTCGACACGAACCTATAGTAACAAGCTCTCGACACGAACCTATAGTAACAAGCTCTCGACACGAACCTATAGTAACAAGCTCTCGACACGAACCTATAGTAACAAGCTTTCGACACGAACCGATAGTAACAAGCTCTCGACACGAACCTATAGTAACAAGCTCTCGACACGAACCTATAGTAACAAGCTCTCGACACGAACCTATAGTAACTAGCTCTCGACATGAACCTATAGCAACAAGCTCTCAACACGAACCTATAGTAACAAGCTCTCGACACGAACCTATAGTAACTAGCTCTCGACACGAACCTATAGTAACAAGCTCTCGACACGAACCTATAGTAACAAGCTCTCGACATGAACCTATAGCAACAAGCTCTCGACACGAACCTATAGTAACAAGCTCTCGACATGAACCTATAGCAACAAGCTCTCAACACGAACCTATAGTACCTATAGTAACAAGCTCTCGACACGATTTAGTCAAACATTCTATAAAAATGTATTATAACTTTTCGTATTATTATGATTATAATATATATATATATATATATATATATATATATATATATATATATATATATGTGTGTGTGTGTGTGTGTATATACAATGCAGAGTTGTACACATTACGTGAAATACAGATGAAGTTAAAGCATGTGGGAAAAAGAGATAAAACAAATTAATTACATATGTGAGAATTTCGTAACATACACTTTTAATTTGTCGTATGTTGAAGTTAAGTGTCACATGGTATGTAAACATTATGAAGAGTTGAGAGGTAAATATCTGCAAAAGTCATCTTTCAGCAATCCATCTTATGACAAAATTTATTGATTAACGTGAAACTATCTTCCGTTTATAATTATGAGGAAGAGATTGTTTGTATTGATGTTAATGATCAACATTGACACATTGCACAACTGCAATTGATAATGGCATTTAAAACATATTTTACACATTCTGTTTTGTAAAATATAACGGTGACCAGAACAGTAAAGAAATATAGATTTTCTGATTGACTGAATTCTATAAATTATAATTGCAACATTAAGTAGACCAAAGGGTCAAAACATTGCGAACGAAGCGTCCCTGGTTCGAAACGATCCTGGTGCGATACGACCCTGGTGAGAAACCCTGTCTTTAAATACTATTTTGGCGTAGTTACCTGATGCATTATATATATATATATATATATATATATATATATATATATATATATATATATATATATATATATATATATATATATATGGACCTAATTTGATACTATTTTTTTATGCTGGCAATGCTGTTCTTCTCATTTTGACTAAAGAGACAAAAATAAATAAAGCAAAACAATAGCAATAATGTACAACACAAGGACACCTTATAAGACATTTGATTAAAAAGACATTTAGAACAAGTATTGTACTTTTTATTTAAACATATTAAACATAGAAAGTTAAATTAATGTACAGTGTTGATACGTTTTCACGAATATTTTTTAGCTTTATAACTGAACAGTGGTTGTATCTTTAAATATGCATATCAAACAGAACGAATTTCAGAGCGCGTGAGGGTGAGAGCGAGCGAGAAGGAGAGACAGAGCTGTGCGCGTGACGGAGGAATTATCTGTCACGGGGTTTCTTTTCCTTTGCCTTTCGTATATTTCCAGAAAATCGAATCAGGGCATTTGAGTATATGCCTTCGTGGGCAAAACTCACTGCAAAAAGAAACAAAAAACAGTCAGGTTTTTCTTCACGTACATCGGTAATTTTTTGCTGACCAGTGATTATTATATTTTTTTTTTTAAATATATTTTTTATTTATTTTTTTTTAATTTATTAATTTATGTATTTAATATCTTAATAAACTATGTTAACTTATAAAATGAATTCATAAAAAATGTATATAATAGATATGTTAATATATTATAAAAATATAAAAATAAATATAAAAAAATATATAATACCATTACCACGGTGCCAAATCACAAAATTACCCACACACAACCAATCACCCACCACTCTATAAACACAACAAACAAAACACCACACACAAACAAACAAAAACACCCCAAAAAAAACACAAACCACAACAAAGACACCCCACCTAAAACGACCCACCTCCCCCCAACCAAATCAAAACCCCCCACACACATCCAACACAACCAAAACAATGAACCAAAACCCCCCACCATACCCAAAAACAAAAACGACACCACACACAACTACCCCACATCCCCACCCAAACAACCAACCACCTAAACCAAATCTACCCCTCCACCCCCAACAAAACACCCCACCCGCCACAACCCAACCCCCCACCACACAACCAATAAAACCCAAATTATAACCCACGCAAACCCCATCCAGCACCCACCCCCCCCAACACCCTCGACCTCAACCCCTACATCCCACACACAAAAGCCCCTCCCCCAGAACCCGACCATACAAGAGCCCGACCAGCGAGGCCCACCCCCCAGTAAGCCGGAATGCAAACAACGACCCTAACCACAGCCGGCGCCAGTCCACACCTCCTCCCATGTTCTAGCGTTCTAACCATGCCTGGAACGAGGGAAGTGGGAGTGAGTACGTCATTCTTCAGAAAATTCTTGCCTCCTTTTTTCGTGATGCAGTAACTGAGACAAAGTTTTAAAGTTAAACTGATTAGGTTTTATGTAGGTGAATGTATGTATGTATGTGTGTGTGTGTGTGTGTGTGTGTGTGTGTGTGTGTGTGCAGGTATAATAAGGTATAAATAATGCGTACATTATTGTATTTATCGAGTCAGACTCATTCTGCGACACCATCTGGGTACCATGGATTAATCTAGTTATGTATACAAATTTTGTCCATTCATTAAGAAATTAAATCTTCAAGATGAAATGAGTAAAATTTTGGCGTGCTTTGTTCAGTGTCATGAAGGGAAGGCTAGAATCGAATTAATATAAGAAAACACAAGTAACCAATACCCACTTAAGCGTGACAACTCTAATAGGATCTTGACTGACCAGTGTAATTTGTTGCAATGACACTATAAAAAGCATACACCATGCTTTA
>JAQPZY010000827.1:502500-540229 GCA_029931535.1 Margaritifera margaritifera | reverse complement strand
CTATCTCTGTGTATGTATGTATGTATGTATGTATGTATGTATGTATGTATGTATGTATGTATGTATGTATGTATGTATGTATGTATGTATGTATGTATGTATGTATGTATGTATGTATGTATGTATGTATGTATGTATGTATGTATGTATGTATTTTTAGGACACTGACACGGTGCTCATTGACAAGAATGTTCACTGCCAGTGGACACTGACACGGTGCTCATTGACAAGAATGTCCACTGCCAGTGGACACTGACACGGTGCTCATTGACAAGAATGTTCACTGTCAGTGGACACTGACACGATGCTCATTGACAAGAATGTTCACTGCCAGTGGACACTGACACGATGCTCATTTCGGTTAAGGTTCACCCTTCAGGAAGCATGAATAGGTAAGGTGTCCCACACATTAGCGACACAAATAAGTGCCTAAATTATTTCTCTAGAAGATTTTTTTAATAATTTCATTTATATTTAAATTTAAAGTTATATAATTATTTAGTACTTTTTTATAACACGGAAAATGTTGTTGAACGTGTTGTTGTGATCATCATTATCATTATTATTATTATTATTATTAGTAGTAGTAGTAGTAGTAGTAATAGCAGCAGCAGCAGCAATAGTTGTAATGGTAGATACTTCTGTGCCTAGGAATCACGGACCAATGTATATTAAACTGACAGGTATAACAATTTTTATTGTTGGTCAGCAAATTAAACTTGTCACGGCACCACACCGACCACAGACGGTGACATTTTACTTTCGTATTTGACATGGCATGTGTAGATATGTCCATAGAAACATAAAAAAATTAACCGGTATGTCGTGATATACTTCCCGTAGAGTGGATGAATAGGAAAATTGCCTTGTTATTTCTTGATCAGCTATGAATATGAAAATGAGGGGTCCAGCATGTAATCCTAACGGATTATTACAGTGTACACCAATTTGCACACTTTTATTTCTGTGTCGATATTTCTGACGTCCTGCCTATGTATGTAAAATTGTGCTCCTGTTTTACATCTTGAAATAACACGTCTTTTTATCCCTTTAAGTTTGTGTCTTTCTTTCTATCCTTTCCAGGAGGGAAGGCTATTTATCTTTCTACTTCATTTGTTGAATCAATCTTTCTTTCCTGGACATGTGTGTGTGTGTGTGTGTGTGTGTGTGTGTGTGTGTGTGTGTGTGTGTGTGTATGCTCTTTCTTGATTGGTTATAATTCAAAAAGAAGAACACTATATTATTGCTGCCCAATTGTCAAAATAAAACCTTATCTTGATACTGTTTTTATTTCACAAAACTTCCTTACTATAGTTAGCACGTAACGCATCATAAAAAGATCGAAAGAAGAAAGAAGGAACGAACAGAGCATAGAATATCCCCTGACTACTTCGATTAAAATTTAAAATGAATTAGGAACGAGTCAGAAAACCTTTTTGAGCAGCTCCTTAGTATTAATCATTTATAAGCAATTAGCTTAACTCCACTTTGTCGTGTATCAAACGATAGATTTACAAAATGCTGGTTTAATATGCTCCACATGGAGAAATTCTAACCATTAAACAGTACTGAAAGAGGTGTCTAATTCCTGTCTGATTCAGTAAAAAAGTGCAATGAAGGGGTCAATTCAAATAGACATGAACTGTGTATATCTTTTACAAAAAAGGTTTGTCTCTTAAATATTTAACTGTGATTCTAATTGATTTGATAGTATGTTGGACTTGTACAGGAATTTCCCATAACATCATTATGATGTTGCAAACATTGTTTAATGGAATAAGAACCAAAGATAAAATGTCACCAAGCGATCAATGAATTAAAATGCCCCCCCCCCCCTCCCGTTTTTTTCTTCTCACTAATGCCCGTGTGCATCAACGGAGTTGTTTATGGTATCTAATTGGTACAATCCACTACAAAAATAAATTTCAGTTGAACTGGTTGAAAACTGTACATATAAATTTAGGATTGTCGACCGAATATCGAAATGTTTACAAGATTCAAAGAACAAGTATGTATGTATGTTTAACTATTTAATAAAATCTGTCGAATATGGATGGATGGCTGAGTGGTCTAAGCGCTCGCCTTACAGATCACTCACATCTCGCTTCTGTCCGCGTGAGTTCGAGTCTTGATTCGACCAATCTGGATATGTGAGAAAGCTTGCCAATATCTTCCCGTGGGTCGGTGGTTCTTCCTGGGGTCTTCTCGGGCTCTTCCTACGCCATATACGGCCTATCATGTGCTAAACGACAAAAGTCACGGATCACTATCGAAGCTGGAAGAGCCATGGTAGCTCAATGGTTCAAGCGTTCGACACGTGACTAGAAGGGTGCGAGTCTGATTTCCATCATCGGGTTAATCTGATCGTCTACCGTGGTGTGTCCTGCGCCAATGCACTTTACTCGCCTTGGCACGACATGACATGCAAAGTGTTTGTGTGCTGTAAAACACTAACCCAACCCAACTCATCGAATCTGCCTGGACAATCGCAAGTTCATATGACGCCGTCGTCTGACAGAGTATACGAAACTTCGTATATACCGTCGAGTATACGAGACTTGGCATATAACGTCAGATGCACATGACGTGACATCAAAGAAATAAGTTACTTATTCATTTACAATATAATATATCCAAAATATATATGCTCTTAAACCCGTTACAATCGTGTGAATCAAGTATATGGTATTGAATGTGTTGTATGGATGTACTTCCTTTTACTTCATATATTTATTTTATACATTGTCATATAACGCGGATGAAAAAAAAAATTGAAAGGCTGTTTAACGGGGCCTTAAACAAGCAGATATAGTTATTTAGTTATCTACCATAGATCCTGATTGCATGGTTTATAGAATATAGCTGATATGTACCCGTATCACCCGCCTATGCACCTATATAATTAATAATACATCTGTCTGTCTATCTCTCACCCGCCCATCAACCTCTATAACTACAAATCTGTCTGCTCTCTCTCTCTCTCTCTCTCTCTCTCTCTCTCTCTCTCTCTCTCTCTCTCTCTCTCTCTCTCTCTCTCATTTCAATCGAGATGACAAGGTCAGGACCAGATCTCCCGTGCAGTATGGACAGGCACAGTTCGTAGAGCACAACAAGTCCAGGGCTCATATATAATATTGGTGCACTCGTTTAGAAAATGTTCAGAGGGAGAAAACTCTTTCCGCATGAATTGGTCTTTTCAGTATAAATTGGTTCAAATGGTTTCTTTTATAGATGGTCTGAACTTCGTACAGCAAAGCCTTCATCCCTATCGAAGCAACGTGCAAAGCGTGGCTCTGAAGAGTCCATCTTGCACTACTTCCAAGAATAGGAAAAGATCCTGACCAAGTAGAACTTGAAGGAGCAACCCATGCAGGTATATAATATTGATGCAATCGGTATTCCCTCTGAGTAAAAGCCACATAATTTTGTAGCTGGAAAGGAATTTTAAACCCAAGTTATTATTGGTGAAATATAAAAACAGATGTCTTCCATGGGAGCAAGAAATGCCATTGGAGACCATATACCACCTTCTTGCATTTTTCCTGGTCAATTAAGCTTAGCGGAGTTGAAGGATGGAAAAAGCATTGGTGAATGTGGGACTATCACCCATACAAGGTGGTCCGTTGATGATGTCTTTACAAGATTTCTGAAAGCTCGTGTTCTGAAATATGTCTAAGGTTGTGATCAATCAGAATATATATATTGATTTTATATGATGGTCATCGAGCCCTTATCTCACCAACACTGATATAATGAGCAAGACAAATAATATACTTTTGTTTGTATGATTCAACCTATGATTGATTTAAGCCCTTTCAGGTCAAATACAACACAGATTACCAGTATTTTCACATGCCAGTGGCAATAGTGTGTTGCGTCATGATCTATGCAAACTGGCATGCAGGGCCGTCGCAAGTTTGCGCTGGAAGAAACAGCGCCCCGGGCGAGCGTCGCCTTCGGCGCCCCCCACTTGGGAAAAAATAGCGAAAGCTACCCGAAATGGCGCCCCCAGGCTTGGCGCCATTGGCGATCGCCTGTTTCGCCCGCTTCTTACAACGGCCCTGCTGGCATGTAAAGTATATGGCAAATGCAGAATGGCATGCAAAGTGTATATGGCATTATCACAAAGCAATCTTCATTCTTCATTTACCAGGTCTGGAGTATATCCATTGAAATTAGCATGAGAGATAATCTTATTTCTACAACATAAAATGGGACTACTAGTTCTGTATGTAGCTAATGATGACAAAATGGAGGCGACATAGGGGAACATCATAGATGCAGTGCTTACTCACTAAAACAAAGTCGGGAAACGAAGGATAAAGTCTGTTTTTTTAAAGGTTAGGGTGGAGAAGTCAACAAGAAATTGATGAAAGCTAAGCGAAGAACTGTGTCATGTCTTAGATAACATAAGAGGAGATGAGACAGTTGCAAAAAAAACAAACCAAAAAAAAACAAAAACAAGGAGGTGCATAGATTACTAGATTACTCCCGGAATATAGGTACAAAATCGTCAGTTAAAACACATTGGAAGAAGAAGTGTGGTGCCCCTGATATAATAAAGGAAAATGCCTCTAGTTCTCTTTAAAGAAAGACAAATCAGAATAAGCCACCTCAGGTATCAATCTTGTTCCAACATATCAGGAAGCATACGGAACTCATGACGGGGGTGGGGGGGGGGGGGAGGAGGGGAATGACAGATTTCAAAGAAGTATAATTACTGTGTTTGTAAAATTTTAACTTTTTTATGCAATCCAGAGTGGTTATGCAAGTGTATATTACTAACTTAGTCCAGTGCAAGCACTGATTCACCGGAAGTATTGTATATTACTAACTTAGTCCAGTACAAGCACTGATTCACCGGAAGTATTGTATATTATTAACTTAGTCCAGTACAAGCACTGATTCACCGGAAGTATTGTTATGCAAGTGTATATTACTAACTTAGTCCAGTACAAGCATTGATTCACCGGAAGTATTGTTCACGTAATTGTGTTGTGATAAAGGATACAACATTAACATGCCCATGTTGCAGTAAGTAAATTAAAAAAGTCCTCATTATTTATATATTTAAGAAGTCCTGATTGTTTATAGATTTAAGAAGTCCTCATTGTTTATAGATTTACTTTTCTTGTGCTAATTTTTTTTATTGTTTTTACTTGTTTCATTGAAGAAATAATGGCAATACTTCATGGATTACAGAGATTTGAAATAAATTTTTAAAACAAAAAGTAAGGTAATAGATTTTAGATTTTCTCAAATTGTTCCATCAAAGACAAAATTTGGAGATAATTTTCTTATATGTGTATCCACAGTTTTATGTATCAACGTATCTATTCATTTACAAAAATACAAATGGGTGACGTTAAGAGATATTAATTTTTTTTAAAAATAAAAAACAACAACAAAATAATCCCAACCCAAAACACTGCAACAACAAAGTAAACTTTGTGTTTAGTCTGAGAAGATCCCTTTGTCTTGTACAGTTTTATAACCAACACAGATAATGAAGTAATGGCAATACTTCATGGATTACAGAGATCTGAAATAAATTTTTAAAACAAAAAGTAAGGCAATAGATTTTAGATTTTCTCAAATTGTTCCATCAAAGACAAAATTTGGAGATAATTTTCTTATATGTGTATCCACAGTTTTATGTATCAACGTATCTATTCATTTACAAAAATACAAATGGGTGACGTTAAGAGATATTAATTTTTTTAAAAATCAAAAACAACAACAAAATAATCCCAACCTAAAACACTGCAACAACAAAGTAAACTTTGTGTTTAGTCGGAGAAGAACCCTTTGTCTTGTACAGTTTTATAACCAACACAGATAAGGGTAATACATTATATTCTTTTATTATTTTACTTTCACAATAACTTTTTTAAAAGTTATAGTATTTTCCCAAATTCTTCCATCAGAGACAACATTTTGAAGATAATTTTCTTATATATGTATCCACAGTTTTATGTATCAACGTATCTGTTCATTTACTTAACTACAAATGAGTGTTCAGTGCAGATCTCGCACCTCAAAAATGTTTTATATTATTGTACCTTGTGCCACCATAAGTGTTTGTCTCAGACAATGAGATGCTTATGATAATTAATTATGCTATGGACAATTACTATCGCCTCTTCCTATTGGTTACTTATGGACGATTACTAACGCCTCTTCCTATTGGTTACTTATGGACAATTACTATCGCCTCTTCCTATTGGTTACTTATGGACAATTACTATCGCCTCTTCCTATTGGTTACTTTGTGATTGCCATATTTAAAGACTTTGTTTACTTTGTAAATACAACAGTAATCAATCACGTTTGGAATAAAATTTATGAAAATAGACAATAAAACTTCGACTATGCAAAGGTGTTATGTGATTCTCTCATAATGGGCACAACTAGACTGTCGAAAATTAGGACTTGTGTATGTGTTTTATATATATATATATATATATATATATATATATATATATATATATATATATATATATATATATATATATATCCCAGAGAAGCCGATCATAAATACACAGGCAGATACCATAGATAGATAGATAGATAGATAGATAGATAGATAGATAGATAGATAGATAGATAGATAGATAGATAGATAGATAGATAGATAGATAGATAGATAGATAGATAGATAGATAGATAGATAGATAGATAGATAGATAGATAGATAGATAGATAGATAGAAGTACATGCATACGTAGCTACAAATTATAGAGCATTGTATAGGTCATTCTAACGATCATCTGGACATAGAAACTGATAAAGCTACAAAGCAAGATATATGCACAAAGGACCTATGGAGACAGGAGAGACAGATGGAAGTATGGAAAAAGGAACAGACTGAAGTGTAGATGCATAAGGATATATATATATATATATATATATATATATATATATATATATATATATATATATATATATATATATATGAGGAAAGATACGGATAAACTGAGGATGGAATCAAATGAAGCGAAGTTTTCTCAGTAATTATCCCCGTATTTAACTAAAATAATTACTATAATTGTTCATTTGAAACACAAGTATAATCACACAAACATGCGTAGGTAGTACACTGCTCTATCTTATCCTAAACTATTGACTGAGAAAGGAATATAATCAGTGACATGTTGTACCAGAAGGATTAGGATCGGCTTATAGGTCAGTTATTTCAGTAAACTAATACAGTGATTGTATAGAATGGCCCGTATTTTAAGAGGCTAACTGACAGTTCAGGATTTATATGCGCATTCAAAGATTTTGTTACAAACTAAGTATCATATTTACCAGCTGTATTGAATAAAGGCACTGAATAGATCGATAAGTTTCTTTTAATGACATTTAAAATTTTAAAAAAATCAATATGCAATGTCCTTTGGGGTATTCTTATCGTAAATCACTAATTGTTCCATATTCAATATAATGATTTGATGTATTGGAAGTTATTGGATTTCATTATATTAAGCATAAACAAATTTATAATTGCCACACAGATAGCATTCGCTCTTTAAATTAGTATGTATAACTGGGCAGACCTAGTACGCCCGTTATTTATCTATGAATCAGTAGTCTGGTGCCCTGCCTTCTTCACCACAGTACAAACGTAGTTAGGAGGCAGGGTACCTGACTACAAATTTATAACGAATTCCTTTGCAATGTGGCGGATGGGCCTTAATAGCCTCGTTCAGTCTGAGAGGACGAGTTATGGAGAGTCGATTTTCAAATAGCAAATATTTTTCTTGTTTTGTTTTTTTAAATCAGTTTTTAGAATTATGATGCTATGGATACAAACATAAGTCAGAAATTATTGTTGAGCAAAATCTTTTGATGACGCAATGATCGCCATATCTATTCTTAAAAAATATATTATAAAATTTTTAAAAAATATTGCAATAAGATTCCAGCCCATATCGAGAAGAAGAGTTTTATAGTGATTGTGTATAAAAGAAATATGACATGATAATCAGAGATGCGAGAAACGGAAGACCTAAATATAGTAGTTACAAAATGAAAACAGAAAGAAAAAAATACGTTCAGTTCGATAAGCTTTTCTAATCTATGACTAAAATGTGTCTAATGTGTGTGTGTGTGTGTGTGTGTGTGTGTGTGTGTGTGTGTGGCCAGTGAACGTAGTATAATAGCTGTAATCAAGGCATTTTTCTGTTAGGTTATATAACAATGAAACACATGACCTATGCCAGTTTGCTAGAACTTATGATGACCGCCACTTTTTCGTCTAACTCCGTTATCTTTTATTGGATATACCTTTTATTGGATATATCTTTTATTGGATATACCTTTTATTGGATATATCTTTTATTAAATATATATTTTATTGGATATATCTTTAATTGGATATACCTTTTATTGGATATATCTTTTATTGGATATACCTTTTATTGGATATATCTTTTATTGGATATACCTTTTATTGGATATATCTTTTATTGGATATACCTTTTATTGGATATACCTTTTATTGGATATATCTTTTTTAATATATCTTGTATTAGATATACCTTTAATTGGATATACCTTTAATTGGATATATCTTTTATTGACTATATCTTTTATTGGACATATCTTTTATTGGATATACCTTTATTGGATATATCTTTTATTGGATATACCTCTTATTGGATATATATTTTATTGGATATACCTTTTATTGGATATATCTTTTATTGGATATACCTTTTATTGGATATACCTTTTATTGGATATATCTTTTATTGGATATACCTTTTATTGGATATATCTTTTATTGGATATACCTTTTATTGGATATATCTTTTTTAATATATCTTGTATTAGATATACCTTTAATTGGATATACCTTTAATTGGATATATCTTTTATTGGCTATATCTTTTATTGGATATATCTTTTATTGGATATATCTTTTATTGGATATATCTTTTATTGGATATACCTTTTATTGGATATATCTTTTATTGGATATACCTTTTATTGGATATATCTTTTATTGGATATACCTTTTATTGGATATACCTTTTATTGGATATATCTTTTATTGGATATACCTTTTATTGGATATATCTTTTATTGGACATATCTTTTATTGGATATATCTTTTATTGGATATATATTTTATTGGATATATCTTTTATTGGATATATCTTTTATTGGATATACCTTTTATTGTATATACCTTTTATTGGATATACCTTTTATTGGATATATATTTTATTGGATATATCTTTTATTGGATATATATTTTATTGGATATATCTTTTATTGGATATATCTTTTATTGGATATACCTCTTATTGGATATATATTTTATTGGATATACCTTTTATTGGATATATCTTTTATTGGATATATCTTTTATTGGATATATCTTTTATTGGATATATATTTTATTGGATATATCTTTTATTGGATATATCTTTTATTGGACATATCTTTTATTGGATATATCTTTTATTGGATATATCTTTTATTGGATATATCTTTTATTGGATATATATTTTATTGGATATATCTTTTATTGGATATATCTTTTATTGGATATATCTTTTATTGGATATATCTTTTATTGGATATACCTTTTATTAGATATATCTTTTATTGGATATATCTTTTATTGGATATATCTTTTATTAGATATACCTTTTATTGGATATACCTTTTATTGGATATACCTTTTATTGGATATATCTTTTATTGGATATACCTTTTATTGGATATATCTTTTATTGGATATACCTTTTATTGGATATATCTTTTATTGGATACCTTTTATTGGATATACCTTTTATTGGATATATCTTTTATTGGATATACCTTTTATTGGATATATCTTTTATTGGATATACCTTTTATTGGATATATCTTTTATTGGATATACCTTTTATTGGATATATCTTTTATTGGATATACCTTTTATTGGATATACCTTTTATTGGATATACCTTTTATTGGATATACCTTTTATTGGATATACCTTTTATTGGATATACCTTTTATTGGATATACCTTTTATTGGATATATCTTTTATTGGATATACCTTTTATTGGATATATCTTTTATTGGATATATCTTTTATTGGATATATCTTTTATTGGATATATCTTTTATTGGATATACCTTTTATTGTATATACCTTTTATTGGATATACCTTTTATTGGATATATATTTTATTGGATATATCTTTTATTGGATATATCTTTTATTGGATATACCTCTTATTGGATATATATTTTATTGGATATACCTTTTATTGGATATATCTTTTATTGGATAT
The DNA here is from genome assembly GCA_029931535.1 of Margaritifera margaritifera. NCBI lineage: Eukaryota > Metazoa > Mollusca > Bivalvia > Unionida > Margaritiferidae > Margaritifera > Margaritifera margaritifera. The sequence goes on along the minus strand of JAQPZY010000827.1, from coordinate 529,933 downwards.
ATCTTTTATTGGATATATCTTTTATTGGATATATATTTTATTGGATATATCTTTTATTGGATATATCTTTTATTGGACATATCTTTTATTGGATATATCTTTTATTGGATATATCTTTTATTGGATATATCTTTTATTGGATATATATTTTATTGGATATATCTTTTATTGGATATATCTTTTATTGGATATATCTTTTATTGGATATATCTTTTATTGGATATACCTTTTATTAGATATATCTTTTATTGGATATATCTTTTATTGGATATATCTTTTATTAGATATACCTTTTATTGGATATACCTTTTATTGGATATACCTTTTATTGGATATATCTTTTATTGGATATACCTTTTATTGGATATATCTTTTATTGGATATACCTTTTATTGGATATATCTTTTATTGGATACCTTTTATTGGATATACCTTTTATTGGATATATCTTTTATTGGATATATCTTTTATTGGATATACCTTTTATTGGATATATCTTTTATTGGATATACCTTTTATTGGATATATCTTTTATTGGATATACCTTTTATTGGATATACCTTTTATTGGATATACCTTTTATTGGATATACCTTTTATTGGATATACCTTTTATTGGATATATCTTTTATTGGATATACCTTTTATTGGATATATCTTTTATTGGATATACCTTTTATTGGATATATCTTTTATTGGATATACCTTTTATTGGATATACCTTTTATTGGATATATCTTTTATTGGATATATCTTTTATTGGATATACCTTTTATTGGATATATCTTTTATTGGATATACCTTTTATTGGATATATCTTTTATTGGATATACCTCTTATTGGATATATATTTTATTGGATATATCTTTTATTGGATATATCTTTTATTGGATATATCTTTTATTGGATATACCTTTTATTGGATATACCTTTTATTGGATATATCTTTTATTGGATATATATTTTATTGGATATATCTTTTATTGGATATATCTTTTATTGGATATACCTCTTATTGGATATATATTTTATTGGATATACCTTTTATTGGATATATCTTTTATTGGATATATCTTTTATTGGATATATCTTTTATTGGATATATATTTTATTGGATATATCTTTTATTGGATATATCTTTTATTGGACATATCTTTTATTGGATATATCTTTTATTGGATATATCTTTTATTGGATATATCTTTTATTGGATATATATTTTATTGGATATATCTTTTATTGGATATATCTTTTATTGGATATATCTTTTATTGGATATATCTTTTATTGGATATACCTTTTATTAGATATATCTTTTATTGGATATATCTTTTATTAGATATACCTTTTATTGGATATATCTTTTATTGGATATACCTTTTATTGGATATACCTTTTATTGGATATACCTTTTATTGGATATACTTTTTATTGGATATATCTTTTATTGGATATATCTTTTATTGGATACCTTTTATTGGATATACCTTTTATTGGATATATCTTTTATTGGATATACCTTTTATTGGATATATCTTTTATTGGATATACCTTTTATTGGATATATCTTTTATTGGATATACCTTTTATTGGATATATCTTTTATTGGATATACCTTTTATTGGATATACCTTTTATTGGATATATCTTTTATTGGATATACCTTTTATTGGATATATCTTTTATTGGATATACCTTTTATTGGATATATCTTTTATTGGATATACCTTTTATTGGATATATCTTTTATTGGATATACCTTTTATTGGATATACCTTTTATTGGATATATCTTTTATTGGATATATCTTTTATTGGATATATCTTTTATTGGATATACCTTTTATTGGATATATATTTTATTGGATATACCTTTTATTGGATATATATTTTATTGGATATACCTTTTATTGGATATATCTTTTATTGGATATACCTTTTATTGGATATACCTTTTATTGGATATACCTTTTATTGGATATATCTTTTATTGGATATACCTTTTATTGGATATACCTTTTATTGGATATATCTTTTATTGGATATACCTTTTATTGGATATATCTTTTATTGTATATACTTTTTATTGGATATACCTTTTATTGGATATACCTTTTATTGGATATACCTTTTTACAGAGATTTTAATATCTTTACGTTTTATCTTTATCTTTTTTTTCACTACATGCTTAAGTTTATTTGGAAGGGTTTATCTTCCGATTTTTTGTTGTTGTTTTGTTTGGGGTTTTTTTGCAATTCTTTATCTTTGTATTTTTATAACTTAACTTCTAATCGGCACCACAAAGCCAGTATTGTCCTGAAGTACCGTTAAACCCCATGCATAGATACATACATAGACACATACATATATACATACATAGATACATACATACATACATACATACATACATACATACATACATACATACATACATACATACATACATACATACATACATACATACATACATACATACATACATACATACATACATACATACATACATACATATATACATACATACTACCCACGCTTCAATATTTCTTTCAATGTAAGTCAGTCAGTGTGTCCATTCGTCCGTCTGTCTATCTATCTAATGTTCGCATCAATGAATAAAATGGAATACCTCAAAGAATCGTGTACAAATTATAATACTGACTTGTATTTATTCTCTACGATGTCTGTAATATGTATCCATTCCTCTTCTCTTCACAACTCGTCGATTTGCATATTTTAAAAGTATAACAGAGGTGAATTTCAACAGTAATTCTTGGCATCCCTTAAAAATTATCACAGTTTTCCTTTAAAAACAAAAAATATCAGCCAGGATAAACGTTATATTGTATAAAAATTAATATTACTAGTTAATTTTCAAACATAATCCAACACATGGCATCAGTTTTGTTCATATTCTGCAAAAGTAATCCAGATACACTGTAGACACTACATAGCATTATATACCACAATTAAAAACTTGTAGAGATATATTATTGTCACCAAACATGAAATTTTATCAGTTTGTTACAGTATGGTTGTCCAAAATATGTCAAGCATCTCTCCGCGAGAGGCCATAGTCTTATGACATATATGTAAAGCTAACACAATAAATTTGTTAGCAAAAAGGAAAATAATGTCAAGCGAGAAGGGTCTTGTATCATATTTATAAGAATGTCGAAAATGGCAGAAGCCCCAACCTTTCAGATGTTTCTAATGTTGGAAAGAAATAAAACTTTATCTACATTCAAGTGACACATATGACATATATGACATAATGATTCTTTTTCATTGGTAGCTAAAAAAAAATCAGGATTTGATCGCGTACTCTAGTGCCCATTCCATGATCGAATACTATTAACCATTGCATGATCGCATACTTTAGTACGCAACCCAGGCATACTCTAATATCCATCCCATGATCGCATACTCTATTGGTACGCATACTTTAGTACCTATCCATGCATACTCTAGTACCTATCCCATGGTCGCATACTGTAATATCTATCCCACATATGACACACGTGTGACCCGAACGCAAATTAACTTTTCTTTTGTTCTTTTCTGTTCTCTCTGTTTATTAATAAATGTTTGCGGATAATGGACCAAACTTTTCGTTCAAATTGGGAGGGTGGGGGGATGACGACTTTGTAAATCTTAGATTAATAAATCCATATTTTACTAACATCGTCGGAACAAGACTTCGTGATTATAAAAAATACCCTCATGCTCCAACTAAAAATAAATTTGATTATTGGTCACTGCTCAGAATTTAGCCAATCAGGTATAAGGAACATCAGTGAAGTTTGAATTTTAACAAAATAACGTTGTTATAATCCTGGGCCCATGGTGACTGGCCGCCCCACCTTTTCGGAAATTATGAATTATACCCATCAAAGCCCTAAAAAATGGGAAAGCTCCTGCTGAGGACGGCATCTATTCATAAATGCTGAAGTCAGAAAATTCAGAAGCCCCAAAGATCCACAGAGAAATATTTCAAAAGACATAGGAACGCAAAGAAACTCCCGCTGAGTGAAAAACTGGAACCATCGTCAGGTTACTAAAAAAATGTGACCTTGGGGTCTGTAATAACTGAAGAGGCGTCACCCTGCTATCCATCACCAGCAAGGTATTCTGCAGAATCATTCTCAAGAGGATCACCATCGCAGCTGATAACCTCATCAGAAATGAACAAGCTGGTTTCGGAAAGGAAAATCATACAATGATCAGATTTTCACCCTCTGACAGTTACTAGAGCAGACAACTGAATGGAACAGAACCGTCTACATCAACGTCGTAGACTTTGAAAAAGCCCTTAACAGCCTTCACCGTGACTCCCTCTGGAAAATACTCCGGTTCTATTGTATTCCATTGAAGATTGTAAACATCATCCAATTTCTGCACCAAGACTTCCAGTGTAAAGTCATCTCCGAAAATCATCTCTCATGCTGCTTCATCGTCAACACAGGCGTGAAACAAGGCTACATCCTTGCAACTGTCCTCTTCACCCTTGCCATCGACTGGCTGATGAAAGGGACAACTATGGACAGCAAAAGAGGAATTAGGTGGACCATCGCTTGGAGGACCTTGACTACGCCTGTATCATTTGACTGTTTTAAAGTCGAGAGACAGATATGCATGACAGATAGACTCAGTGAGGCAGTTATAGAAATAGCACTGAAAGTAACAACAAGAAAACCAAATTACTGAGGAAAAACCATAAAACCAACGATCCTATCACTGTGAATAACGAACCAATTGAGCAGATAAAGGAATTCACATATCTTGGAAGCAAGGATGGACTCAGAGAGAGAGAGAGAGAGAGAGAGAGAGAGAGAGAGAGAGAGAGAGAGAGAGAGAGAGAGAGAGAAAGATGCAACTAGAATTAGCAAAGCAAATTAAACCTTTGGTATTCTGAAATACACATGGATAACCAAACAACTTGGACTCAAGACCAAGCTGAGGATTTACCGAAGCAATGTCATCAGAGTGCTGCTGTACGGCTCTGAATGCTGAAATTACTAACATCAAGAATAGTACAATAGCTTGAAATCTTCCAACACAAGTGCCTGAAGAAGATTCTTGGCATCTTGTGAACTTCTGACCAAACAGGATAAATAATGAAGATCTTCATCAAAGGACAGAATCAACATCTGGCGATGGCTGGGACATGTATGCCGAATATCACTGGATGCACCGTCCAGGACAGCCCTCCGCTGGACCCCAGAAGGGAGACAACAGAGCGGTCGGTCCAAAGAGACATGGAGGAGGACCATAGAGAAAGACATAAAGAAATTTGGCCTGACATGGAACACCATCACAGACCGTCAGCTGTTGCGCTCTCTCGTCGAAGCCGTATGTGCCACTTGATGCACGACGAAGGATGAGTGAATATGAATTATGTATTGAAGGTCCCTGACTCACTAAGCAAAATTCCTCTTTTTCCCCAAAACCGCCATTTTAAAAAGGTTAACATTGTTAAATAATACAAATATAAAAATAAACGAAAAATAAAAATGCAAATAATGAGATATAATTTTGAAAATCGGCGCTAAGAATGAACTAACATAAATGTATGTTGAATGATGTCTTGGCTGCTTCGCTTGTATAGTACATACTCCAAAAACTTTGTATAACCAGTTTAACAGGAATCGTAGGTCATTGCAACCACAATTTACTTTTTATGGGTGTTGACATAAGTGATAAATATGAATGCTTACATGAAACTGCATGACTATACATACAACATTATTCTGCTATTATAATATAACTTTGTCTTATATCAAGGTGCGAAAGACAGCCCAATATTGTCAGGCACACCATTCTATTACATCGTACTAGCCTAATACACTATTCTGCTATTATGATCTACCTTTCTTCATGAAGATGAGAGAGAAAGTCAAATAAGAAAGTTCTCTTTTACTTCGAGAAATAAAAACAGTCCCGTAATACCCGAATGCAAAAGCAAAATCTCACGAAGAAGACGTTTTAGGATCCTCTAATTTAAACAAAGAGGATAGTCAACGTTCCCCAATCGGAACTACTCGGCCATCACAGTAGTCCGAGAATGACCAATGTGTAGTTTTGGTTAAGAAAAGCCCGAGAACTTACTATTGAAGATTACCGATGCTTGGAATTTATGAGCTCCCTAATTTCTGGAGTGACCCTGACCGACTTTTCAACCATGCTTTATATTTTTAAAAATGGACATGAAAGTAAAGTTTATTGGACAAATCAAGCACAAGAGCGGTAGCTGCTTCTACTGTCAGTTCATGCACATAAGTCATATATACCTAACCGTACAATCAACTCTCTCTCTCTCCCTCTCTCTCTCTCTCTCTCTGATTATATTGAGTTTATTGATTACAATAGTTCACAGAAGATAAATCTGCAATAACCAACACAACGAGTCTCCTTTACATGTAAGTAGGAAATATGTTGTTTATATATAAATCAAAAGAATGCAATGTCCAGTAATAGCTATGAACTTTATCCTGGCTGAGTCCCTTAAACGGGATCATATCATCTTGTACTTACAATAATATCTGCATAAACATTTTGCTGATTTCTTTACATCATTTTATATGATATGTGCTCAGCATAAGTTGCGTACATCAAGGGAGGTAAACCTCATGAAATAGTGCATATCTAAATATATATTGCTTTCGTACCTTGACAAAAAATTTGGTTTAAAAACAATATTTAATAGAAATTATTGAACAATAATTTATGCTTAGATATATAGCGTTCTGTCTTTACCTAAAAAAAACACATTTAAAAATAAAAAGAAAACAACTGATAAGTATGTGATAAGTTGTTACCCGTTTTAATAGAAACACTGAAATTCCGCAATAGAACATGCATATGACAAGAAAATAATAAAAAAAAAACACTACAGAAAAAAAAAACAACAACAAGAACCGAAACATAACAAATTCGATGGTCGTATTGTGATAGTTTGTATATTGTGTGATAGTAATTTTAATCATCTGATCAACACACTTTTATACTTTTTGCAATCGTGTTTCACTTGTATGAGAGTGTATTTCCGTGTTTCCCCAATAGTACAACAGTGCAATACTAATTTTCCTCATCTGATCCACACATAGATTTGCACCTTTACACTTTTTACAATCGTGTACTTCTTTTTTAATTGTAATTAGAACTTGTAGGTACTTCTTTTTTAATTGTAATTAGAACTTGTAGGAACTTCTTTTTTAATTGTAATTAGAACTTGTAGGTATTTCTTTTTTAATTGTAATTAGAACGTGTAGGTACATACATACATACATACATACATACATACATACATACATACATACATACATACATACATACATACATACATACATACATACATACATACATACATACATACATACATATGGTTGTAGTGATTGGAAAACGATAAAGACAATCATCACTGTGTATATTTGAGTGATATGTATTTAGTTTTATATTTTTCATTTTAACTTATCAGAATTCCCGATGATTTTTTTAATCATCTACTTCGTAAATTAGGATCAAATCCTTCCGGTATACACACGTTTATACTGAGACCAGTTTTGTTTGCAAGAAAAATAAAATACATCCTTTTCTTGGATTCTTCCTTAATGTTTACAAATACCATAATCCAAGAATGACTCACAATTCATTAAAAAAAATCTCAAGCAGAAATGTTCAGATCCTGATACCGACACAGTCAGATTGAAACTAGTTCATTGGAGTAATATATTCATCATCATAGCTATTGACTATGAAAGCACAAACACCAAAGGAGTCAACACTTCAAACGCAGCAGTAATTCCGAATAGCGGCGTATGATAAGTCGAATATAAATTTTAAGTGATGCCCCCCTCCCCCCTCGCAGGAAAAAAAAAACAGCTTTATCTTTTTGTTTCCACTGAAAACTGCACTGTTTTAATTGGAACACCGCTCTGGGTCCTCCACTATAAGTTGTGATACTAACCTAAATTACAGCTGCTGCATTTATCTCCTTTCAATGGGCGTTGGTTGACAAATCTCGTAAAGTCTCACATGATCTCACTCAATACCTTCCATCTCCCATGATCTCCATGCAGCTACATTTAAACATTTAAACCAGTGCTCAAAACGAAGCCGACAAGCATAATAATTTTGACGCCATCGATCCTCCCTGTTAATAATTCCGCATATTGCAAGCAATATTTCATGATTTTGTAATTCAAAACAGAGGACAAAATAAAGGAATGATTGCTCAACTAGGTCAGTGATAGGCAAAATGTAAGTTGTTTTTTTCCCATTATGTTGACAGAAGAGGAAAATATATCTATTTCTGACCAGCTATTTGAAGTGTCTAAGAGCACGGACTTCGCTATTTTACTTGTTTGTCATAAGCTGGTCACATTTACGATGCAAGCACAGGCATGAAGTTTATTTTATTTTATTTTTAAAAAAAATTTTTGTTGATTCATTTCCCCGTGATAACGAGACAGTAGACAGTAGAATTATTGACTATAAATAAATAGTTGTGATCAGTCGTATTTCAGTGTTTACGAATATATGATATATGATAACTGTAATATAGAAAATACGTACGCTAGATAAAATAAATCCGCGTTGTTTTCGTATCACTCCATATGTTACAGATTTGAGAAATTGTTCATTTAATCTTCATTTCCGTTTAGTCAATGGCCTGGAAGTAAACTATATATAATACAACCACAAGTGTTGATGTGGGAAGTTTTATCATTCATAGAGTGTAATCAGACGTACAGATTGTATAAATCCATTTAATCAAACATTTCTCCAATTTATAAACAACGATTAAAATACGATATAGGGTCTCTCAAGATTATTGTACCCATGTAATTCATTAACCATATGGCGATCAGCGCCGACATAGATCATTCGTAGGATAAGGTGGTGATAACTCAGAGTCTATGCTGCTATATGGGTATTGTAAGTAGAGCTAACTGTGTGATCCAGATCTGACGGTTCATTACGTGATTAATCTTTTATTAAACAACACAAGCAAAAGTTCATATTTCATACCAGTTCATTAAATGGCGTAGAATGGAGCACAATGTTAACAATAATATGAATGAATAATGTCTTGAACGAGGTTTCCTTAATAAGCAAATTGTAGTTAGTGAGGAACCAATAGACGTAAACATCTGGTAAATTAACCTTTGGCAGAAAAGACTGCTGTCAACTGGCTTGTATGTACGATATGAGAATTTCCCCATAGAACTGATAAAACTGATACTTGTGGGCAATATGTATTATGTTACGACACTAGGTCTTAAAAAATGTAACAGAAAGAAAGTTAAACCAACAATGTAAGTAATATTAACAAGCAATTTATTTCCCTACAATACAAAGTGAAATTCAAGAAATAATTAAAATATTGTGAATCAGATTCCAAATAATCCTAAATGTCCTAATCACAAGTCCAAAAATACAGAATGTTCCGAATGAGTTCCAATAGTCTTGAATGTCCTGATATGGCACAATGATACAATCCAGAATATCTTTGAATGAGTTCACAAAAGTCCAAAGTAATGTATTAATTCAAAAGTCAATGCGCACTTTAATAATTCCAATGAATATATTAAGTAAATAATTCCTCTCGAATTATATCTGATTTCAACGGCACAAACTCTAAAATCTGATCTCCAATGAATTCCCACAGACTGATCTAAAACTGCAATGAATTATTTGTTTACAAAATTTATATACATTTTTTTACTTGACCTATATCAACAGGATGTGAGGCAACAAAATGGGGAGGGGGGGGGGGGGTCAGTCTAATTATCAACAAGACTGGCCTTGAACTCAGATGTGACCAGAATGTAAACTACTACTTACCTTCATGGACAAAATTTAAACACACATTATAGATAAAATATACATAACAATTATGCCTTTCAGTTTTTAGTGGGAAATACTGGGTTACTCTCCTCCTTTTCTTTTTTGCAACATAGTATTACATGTGTCTAGTCACACACATATTCACATATTGCGCGCTCTCTCTCTCTCCCTCTGGTATGGCTACTTATGCAAACTCCCAAAACAGTTTTGATATGTATGTTTACATGTATATACTTATATAAGTACATCTGCATTTTAATTAAATTCAAGCAGGGTTAGGATTAGGTCAATGTTTATACATACCATTTTATATATTATGGGGATTAGAAATGAAGTTTTCTCTTTCTGACTCGTACCATATATATATATATATATATATATATATATATATATATATATATATATATATATATATATATATATATATATATATATATATATATATATATATATATTAAATAAAACACTGACAAACAACAGCGCAAAACTGGTGTAAGACCAGCCAAAGCGCGTTCGGATTCTGCTGATTCTTTTTAAAGGGCACAAAGCCACAAAAACCGATTACACAAATAAAACCTAAACAAAATGCAAAAACCGATTACACAAATAAAACCTAAACAAAATGCAAAACACAAAAACGTAAGTACTATACGTAATCTACATGATGTTGCTATTTACAGACCATACAATGAAATATTAAAAAATAAAGACGAGCAAGGCTTAACGAGGTTGAACGTTGCTACTTTTTAGTGCTCGTACGGCGGAAATGGTTAGAACAAAAAAAACCCGATTGATGGCGTACATAAGTAGACCAGCAATGAAACCTTTGCGCCATCTACAATTGTCTAGTTATATATTTTATCCCGGATTTAATGTCGCGACCTGTACTAAAAGAAGTTTATTGCTTTATTAAATTTGCTCTTCTCTTCATTGCCTTGGTTTACGTGTTGTATACGGCAGGGAAGTGCTACTGTAATCCGAATAGCACACCCGTGTTTACACTCATAAGTAGTAGACACGTGCTACCTTTTAATCCAATTAACATAGCGGCAGTACAAAGACAGTTTCAAAATGTTGGTTATAAAATATATTTGTTAATGCATATGTGCCTTTTATGTTTTTCTTCTCATTTCTATTGCATTTACAGTGGTGTTGTTTGTAATGTTTAAATATTGAGCGGCACACGTTTCCTATTTCTAGGTAAGGAACAATTACAAGAAAGAAATAATTATCCAATTAATTTTATAAAATTATTTACACCTCAGTATAGTCATAGTTTAATATAAAATAGTTAAAGGGGTGTAGCTCTCAAATAATGCCGACTAAACAATTGATCAAATATTAAGAACGTTCAAAGATCGAAAATCCTTTCGTTATTGCGTCGGCAAAAGAGATGATCAAATACTAATCACCTATAATTACACTAAAGACAATAACAACTCAGTAAAATACTATCCTATAACGTATTTGCACTTTATTTGTGTGTCTTAACTTGCCTTTGTGTTTAGTATGACCCTTTTTGGTAGCAGCAAATTGAACAGAATACAGTGCAGACAGAGAGAGAGAGAGAGAGAGACATACATACATACATACATACATACATACATACATACATACATACATACATACATACATACATACATACATACATACATACATACATACATACATACATACATACATACATACATACAGACAGACAGACAGAGAGACAGACATACAGACAGAGATGCGTGTTACTCACAAATTACCTGTTAATGTCCTTGCTCATTATGTTTGGGGTGATTCCAGTATCTGCCTTTCCCGGGATAAATTCACTAAACAAAATGTACAGTTCAGTTGTTGTTTTGTTTGTCTGGTTGTTTTTTTTTCCCTTCATGTTCAATGTTTGTACTATGTGATTTCACATTTTGTTCCTAACAATCCCAATTACTGCAATATCCAAATGTTCATGGGGTTTTGTAATGTTATTGTGACAGTCCTATTGACGTGAGGTCCTAAATCAGGTAACTCCAAAAAGGAAACTCTTTATATAAAAAACAATTGTTAGTCCCTGGCGGATTTACCGGCGGTGAGAGAGGGCAAGAGGGAAACGTCTGGACAGTCATAAATTTTTTTAATGTATTTGTATGTGAAAATTGTTCTGCGCCCTTTCTTCCCACAGATTTTTTCACACACTGATAAAGTACCATACAATTATTTAAAACCCCAATCCACGCTATCCTTGACGAGTGTATAATTCATCCCTCAGGTGTGATCTATGTCCTATTCCTAAAGCCTTGTCTATACTCACTGCTGCCGAAGAAAGACCAATTAACGACGCCAAATATTATACACTATTTCTTCAAAACCAGTTGTTCCTTAATCTGCAATATGTCGAAGCTTTGCATGCCCGACTTAAAAATATCTTATATTGCAATTGTTAAAAAAAATTTCACCTTAGAAACCAGTCTCGATATTACTTATAACAAGTATTATAACAAGTATTATTTCTCAAAATGAATTAGAAACTAGTCTATGAAGTAAAATGTGAATATGACGATAACTACAGATCGCATCTTCAATGTACATGTACAAGGTATTTTTGATGACAGTATATAGAACACATGGAGACATAGGTCATAAGTCATCTGAGATACAAGGAAATGCAAGTGCTTTACAAGACAGTATTATTATCACCACCACCACCATAAACAACAACAACTTGGAACTAAACTAAATAAACGGACCCTCCGTACTCATAAACAAATTTATATATATATATATATATATATATATATATATATATATATATATATATATGTATATATATATATGTATATATATATATATATATATATATATATATATATATATATATATATATATATATATATATATATATATATATATATATAAGGATTATAATAGTGTCAAGAGGCGTGTTAAATTAGAGCGTTCACAACAGTGGCGTAGCTGGAAATGGGCCCCCCCCCCCCCCCCGCAAAACTTAAATCTGGGTCCCCTTTCCAAAAGATGTAATTTTTTGAAACCTCACTTTGTTACGAATGTGCCTCCTGTGATTATTCATTCGTTTTCTGAAATCAACAGTATAGCCAACATATTGAGTGGCACAAATCTTGCATGTCAGAAGATAGATTACATTTTTGGTTCGACATCTTAACTTCTGATTGACAGTGAAGCTAACTCCTGTCGTCGAACTTCGAAACGATTTGGTATCAGGCATATGTTTGCAAATTAGACAACACTTGTCTTTGCAGCAGTATGTGTCTGACTCTGTGCAAATTAGACAGCGCTTGTCTTTGCAGCAGTATGTGTCTCACTGTGCAAATTAGACAACGCTTGTCTTTGCAGCAGTATGTGTCTGACTCTGTGCAAATTAGACAAACGCTTGTCTTTGCAGTAGTATGTGTCTGACTCTCTGCAAATTAGACAACGCTTGTCTTTGCAGTATGTGTCAGACTCTGTGCAAATTAGACAACGCTTGTCTTTGCAGCAGTATGTGTCTGACTCTGTGCAAATTAGACAACGCTTGTCTTTGCAGCAGTATGTGTCTGACTCTGTGCAAATTAGACAACGCTTGTCTTTTCAGTATGTGTCTGACTCTGTGCAAATTAGACAACGCTTGTCTTTGCAGCAGTATGTGTCTGACTCTGTGCAAATTAGACAACGCTTGTCTTTGCAGTATGTGTCTGACTGTGCAAATTAGACAACGCTTGTCTTTGCAGTATGTATCTGACTCTGTGCAAATTAGACAACTCTTGTCTTTGCAGCAGTATGTGTCTGACTCTGTACAAATTAGACAACGCTTGTCTTTGTTGCAGTATGTGTCTGACTCTGTGCAAATTAGACAACGCTTGTCTTTGCAGTATGTGTCAGACTCTGTGCAAATCAGACAACGCTTGTCTTTGCAGCAGTATGTGTCTGACTCTGTGCAAATTAGACAACGCTTGTCTTTGCAGCAGTATGTGTCTGACTCTGTGTAAATTAGACAACGCTTGTCTTTGCAGTATGTGTCAGACTCTGTGCAAATTAGACAACGCTTGTCTTTGCAGCAGTATGTGTCTGACTCTGTGCAAATTAGACAACGCTTGTCTTTGCAGCAGTATGTGTCTGACTCTGTGCAAATTAGACAACGCTTGTCTTTGCAGCAGTATGTGTCTGACTCTGTGCAAATTAGACAACGCTTGTCTTTGCAGTATGTGTCTGACTGTGCAAATTAGACACGCTTGTCTTTGCAGTATGTGTCTGACTCTGTGCAAATTAGACAACTCTTGTCTTTGCAGCAGTATGTGTCTGACTCTGTACAAATTAGACAACGCTTGTCTTTGTTGCAGTATGTGTCTGACTCTGTGCAAATTAGACAACGCTTGTCTTTGCAGTATGTGTCAGACTCTGTGCAAATCAGACAACGCTTGTCTTTGCAGCAGTATGTGTCTGACTCTGTGCAAATTAGACAACGTTTGTCTTTGCAGCAGTATGTGTCTGACTCTGTGTAAATTAGACAACGCTTGTCTTTGCAGTATGTGTCAGACTATGTGCAAATCAGACAACGCTTGTCTTTGCAGTAGTATGTGTCTGACTCTGTGCAAATTAGACAACACTTGTCTTTGCAGTATGTGTCTGACTGTGCAAATTAGACAACGCTTGTCTTTGCAGTATGTGTCTGACTCTGTGCAAATTAGACAACGCTTGTCTTTGCAGCAGTATGTGTCTGACTCTGTACAAATTAGACAACGCTTGTCTTTGTTGCAGTATGTGTCTGACTCTGTGCAAATTAGACAACGCTTGTCTTTGCAGTATGTGTCAGACTCTGTGCAAATCAGACAACGCTTGTCTTTGCAGCAGTATGTGTCTGACTCTGTGTAAATTAGACAACGCTTGTCTTTGCAGCAGTGTATGTTTGACTCTGTGTAAATTAGACAACGCTTGTTTTTGCAGTTTGTGTCAGACTATGTGCAAATCAGACAACGCTTGTCTTTGCAGCAGTATGTGTCTGACTCTGTGCAAATTAGACAACACTTGTCTTTGCAGCAGTATGTGTCTGACTCTGTGCAAATTAGACAACGCTTGTCTTTGCAGTATGTGTCTGACTGCAAATTAGACAACGCTTGTCTTTGCAGTATGTGTCTGACTCTGTGCAAATTAGACAACACTTGTCTTTGCAGCAGTATGTGTCTGACTCTGTGGTTTTATTTGGAGTTACCTTGGCACTTACCAGATCTGTACGTCTGCGGTACGCAACCATAGAAACTACTTGAAATAAGCCCTTCAGACGTTCTGAGGATTCAGTCTTGTGCCAATGCTTCCAAATGATCTGTTGTAAGTTTTGGGCATCAGGGTGGAAAGTAACCACGAAGGGGACGCATCTGTTGGTTTTATCGGTTTTAAATTTCAGGAGGGCTCCTCTGTTGAGGAATCTAGTTTTGTTAATAGCCTCCCAAATATAGCTCTTTTTGTATCCTCTCCTTTTAAAGTACCCCTTGAGCTCTCCGATTCTGTTTTGAAGGTAGCCCGATTAGAGCATATTCGATTGGTTCGAACACACATGCCGGAAGGAAGATCTTTTGCTACGTGCTGTGGGTGGCAGCTGTTGCGAGTTGATACCGTAAGAGTCAGTTGGATTAAAGTACATGTTAGTTCTTATTGTAATAAATTTGGGTGTGTTCCATTTGTACTAACGTCTCCATTTATAGGTTCGTTAGATTTTAGTGATTAGTTGTTTGATTATGGAAAGTCGGTGATGGGAAAATATTTCCCAGTCCGAGTAATTAGCCAATTTCTAGGAACAGACGTCATACTTAGAGTTGTTAAGAGACTTGGCAGTGACATGAACTGGTTTCGTAAGAACTACTGTGAACCAGTCTAGAAATGGGTTCAGATACAATAGAGAATATACGTGGTCATTATTAACCAATGATGGACCATCAATAAATGATATTGTCGTCATTTATTGATGGTCCATCATTGGTTAATAAAAAAAAGTGAAATGTTAGTAAAGAATTATATTTAGAGCTTATCCTATCTGTACATAAAAATAAAAATAGAGACAGTTTTAGTATTTCCCTGTATTGAGTGTTTGAATTGTGTTATGTATGCTTCATGCCACGGCAATGGTAACAAGGAAAAGCCATGCAAATGTGAAGTTGTTGTTTTGATATTGTGGTCATTTATTGATTTATTAGAGAAAAATTGTAGCTATCATAATCTGGGCGCGTTACGAGAACTTCCCGTTGACAACGAATGTTGTCGGGAAGTCCTTCGAAATAGGGGAAAACAAGGAGCTTCCAGCCCGACCTCACGCAGGTGTTTGATTCGCTCGGTAGAGGAACCCCTGTGCGTTTTACATTATGTTCCCTTCCAAGTTTTACCAAATAGTATGTAGGAGGAGAAGGATCTGGTCGTCCATTCCATGCTTCCTTGTAGGCTGTGATACCTTCCTCGTGTGGGATGCTGGTGTATAAGGAATAGACATCCAAAGTGACCATGATAGTGTTATCTGGAAAGTTAGTTTTAGGTGTTTTGTTGAGATAGTCCGTAGTATTTTGGACATATGAATGCAGTTTTTCCACAAAAGGCGGAAGGTAATAATCAACGAATTCAGACATTTTTCGATGGGAAGGTTGTTTCCGGAAATTATTGGCCTCTCGGGTTCCATTTTTTGTGTATTTTAGCGACTAAATAAAATCTCCCTGGTTTTGGGTCAACTGGTAGGAGGTAAATCGGTATTTCATCATCAATGTGACTTACGTTAATGCACACACACACACACACACACACACACACTTACGTTATGCATATATTTTAAAGTCTGACACGATTTCAGCGTGTTCAACTTTTGGCTCTTGATTGAGTTTCTATATATTTATAATGTAACAATTGTTCATGAAATTTTCACAATATACCCAATCACTAGCAAAATTTCGAAAACAAAAGGCGTCGGTTGTAACGAAATATGTAAATGAGTAAACATAGTATTCTTCGAAGGGTCAGATCATTTTTGTATTATATTAGCATTAGCATACGGGGTGGTGAAACTCACACGCACGCACGCGTGTGTGGGTGTGTGGGTGTGTGTGTGTGTTTACTGGCACATCAACCAGATTATAGTTTGCTGAAGTAAACGGAGTAAAGTGCATTTCCCTGCGTCCTGATCTGGGTATGGTTCGAACCATTCTATTCGCGAGCTCGGCACGCAAAGTGTTGAGCTACACCTCTCTCTCTCTCTCTCTCTCTCTCTCTCTCTCTCTCTCTCTCTCTCTCTCTCTCTCTCTCTCTCTCTCTCTCTCTCACACACACACACACACACACACAGAAGAGATGGTTTGGTGGGTTTAAGGGGGAGGGGGTGCAAAGTGGGTTATTCTTAAGAACAATTGTTTGTGTTAATATGAGTGGGTTGCATGTTTCACGCGTATATACATACGTATCTAGATAAGTACAGGTAGGATGCATATATGTCTATATGGACTGACACACTCGATTATCCCTCTTTTTGAAGTATCTTGGATCAGCCAAGTTCATGCATATAAATTTTCAACGTCTTATGAGTACTTAGAGCTACGTTCAGAACTTGCCACGGCAAAATGTCCACACTTGTTTACTATATGTACTTCCCACCCCGGACCCAAAACCTCCCACTTCCGTACCATGACCCAAGGGACGTAATCCAAAATCTATTAGATAAATTATATGTCGTCCTACTACAAATACATGCATACAATTGGTTTTAAAAATATTTTTAAAACTGTCAGTGTAATTACACTTTTTGTATATTGGACCTTTGACCTCTTCCAGTGATCCCAGGGTAAAGGTCCGAAAATCATACATATGAGCAACCTATGTACCAAGTTTTGGGAATTTATCCACCTAGCGGATTAGGACTTTTTAAATTTACCAACAGACAGATGGACAGACAGAGGTTATTACAAAATCCACCCGCTATTTAAAGCGTGGAAATAACTAAATCATCCCGATGATGTTCCACGTAAGCGTACCAAGAAGACCATTTGGAAAATCATTATCATGCGCTGTTTACATAAATTAGGGTTTAGCCAAAATCTAAAATCTAGAAGGAACATTTCAATGGTATTTGTGACTAGAATTACACAGATGGTATTAATTATAAAATCAAGTCAAATACATCCATACGTACAAGAATGAGAACTTTTACAAGTACGTTTTTCGTTAACAAGAAGTCTTTGTTTCCATTGACATACTAAATACGATCAGTGAGTGTGATTTTCTATTTGGATGACATCTGCTGCCGTCGTGTGCAATTTGATCTGTCTACTATCTTCCGAAACCACAGTCAAGGGAACGGGCTTGGCACAATTCTCAAGGAAATAAGACCATCCCTCTCTCTCTCTCTCTCTCTCTCTCTCTCTCTCTCTCTCTCTCTCTCTCTCTCTCTCTCTCTCTCTCTATATATATATATATATATATATATATATATATATATATATATATATATATATATATATATATATATATATAGATATATACGGCTGCATCTAATGAAGAAAACTGTGATGTTCTTCCATATAAACAAGAGTGGTAAATATAGATTGCATTGACTTACTTTTGAAATGAGGAATAATGATGGCAGATATGAAGTTTACACTTTTAAGAAAGATTTGTTTCAATTAAAAAAATCTTATGTATTTAAAATGAAATTAGTATTTGCTTAAAAATGAATGATGATATTACTACTACAACTAATAATTATTATTATTATTATTACTATTATTACTAGTCTTATTATTTGTTGTTGTTGTTGTTGTTGTTGACATTACAACGCATAGGAATGTTTCCTCAACGACGCACTCGTGTAAAAACTAACAGGGAAAATATGTTTTGTTTGTTTGTCATCCAATATAACTTGTCATAGCACTATGAATGCTTTTTACTTGTGTATTTGACATCGCATGCATTGTAAAGTCATTACTCACATCTCACACCTGTAACTAAAACTAGGAATGTTATTTATATGCAGTAAATATACCATTCCAAGCAAGATTGTATGTTAAGAAATTGATCAAATACAGGTCACTGTGCTTTATCCACATTTATTGCCTCCATAGGGTCAAGCACAAAATGTGTGCTAGGAAATGGATCAAATATAGATCACTGTGTATTATCTGCTTTTATCTCCATAAAGACAAGCACATATTGTGTGTTAGGAAATGGATCCAATATCAACCCATGTGCTTTATCTACGTTTGCTTACAGATGGACAAATTGTACATTGTCGTAACATTATACATGGACAACTGCTTTAGCAGAAATGTACATATACTGAATACCTGCTCACAGAGGAGACCTTTTTCAAACCTCTTTTATTCATCACACTTACATATTTAACTTCCATATATTGGAAGCCTACCTACAACGATCAAAATGCTATTGTTTCTTGAGTGAAATTTGTAGTCAGTTTAAACAGCGTACAGTTATATAAATTTGGGGTTTTATTTAGTCAAGTATTAATTCATTTTCCAATTGTTAAAGTTGACCCCTCTCCTCCTCGTGGATGCTAAGCTGCCATGTTATTGAGACTAATTTGTGGAAACATATGGAAACAAATGTGAATATTTCTTTCAATTGTATGGTATGACTATGAACAACCAATTAGTACGCAGATATAACAAAGTCGTTTATAACATACATCCTATTGATTCACATCATGGCAAAGTCTGTTTTATATTTTCAAATTAAAAAGTCGAATATTTACCAATGCTATTTAAATAAAAATAGGAATATACTAATTAGTAGTATTACCTATTTAAATTTTTAAAACATTTCCGTAGTCACCTGCATTTTGATAAACATAATTCATTGTAATATCTAGTGTAATTAATACAGAATAACGTGGAAATATTAAGTATATCAGAATAGGATAAAAATGTATCACATACTTAACACACGCCTCTTTAAGGAACAAAACCAGTGAATAGTAAGTCATTCTATACACTTTTGTATTAGTATAATAAGAGTAAGTCATTCTATACACTTTGTATTAGTATAATACGAGTAAGTCATTCTATACACTTTGTATTAGTATAATACGAGTAAGTCATTCTATACACTTTGTATTAGTATAATAAGAGTAAGTCATTCTATACACTTTTGTATTAGTATAATACGAGTAAGTCATTCTATACACTTTTGTAGTATTAAAATAATAGTTAGTCATTCTATACACTTTTGTATTAGTATAGTAATAGTAAGTCATTCTATACACTTTTGTATTAGTATAATAATGGAAGCAAGACTCCTATTCTGTAAAATGATTGCACATTGAAATAGGATGTCGTAAATATGCCTCAAACTTGAATGATGGAGAACTTTTCATTAAAAGAATTATAAAAAAAAATTAATGAATAAATTTTAAAATTAGCATAAAATCAACGAACGGTGGAACCCATGAGTACCTTGCTAATTGTGAATCGGAGAGAGAGAAACTTATGAACGAACATAGGAGGAATAGATAACAAACAGGAAAACAACGGACAAACATAGAAATAAACAAACCGACAACCAGACGGTATTTGGAGGGGAAAACGAGGCAGTAGAACATGTATATATCTAGACAGACAGAGAGGTAATGGTTGAAGGAGCAGATACACCGGCGTTTTGGACATCTTGGAAAGACAGACGGACAGATACAGATAGAGAGGAGGAGTGAGAGGAGACATATCCTGCTTTGAGTATGTGTGTGTGGGGGGGGGGGACAGGGCGATAAGCCAGTATTTACCAGGGAGTCAGAAAAATTGACAGCGATTACTTGCAAAATTATCTACAGATTCTGCTCATTACAGAGGAAATTCAGCCTGTCGTCATTAGTTGAAAAGAGTCATCTTGCCCTTTTGACTAGACAGAAACGGTTCAGAATATGACAAAAGATGCCTGGTGACATCTGTCGAAAAGAGATATCTTGCCTTTTCGACTTGACAGAATATCTATTGTATCTTGAGATGACACTAAAACTTTAATATTTCTGGTTTATTCAGTTCCTTTTGAATAAGACCGTCACCTTTGTGGACGAAGTACTGTCTAATGTTGCTATTGTGGTTTAAGTATCCAATATCATAATTATTCTATAGGCCAATTATATGTATGTATTGTGCCAGTTGTTCTGTGGTTCTGTATTTAATACCTTGGCATCTATACCCTGGGATCGGAACAGGGGGAGAGGGTATTCAGGTGGGGGACACTTTTTTTGATAAATGCACACTTCTATTAAATGTGCAGTCATTTTCTAAGTTTTGTGGACAGAGTTCCTAAAGTTCACACATATAATCAGTCTATAGCGATGTGCAATATATAATGTGCCAAGTTTTTTCCCTTAGATATAACATGGTGTGTGGTTTTTCCTATGGTCAGATTTAACATGGTGTGGGGGGTTTTCCTAGGGTCAAGTTAAAAGAAAAAAAGGAGATCTCTACTCAATAATAACAATAATAAGAATAATAATAGCTATCCCATATCTAATACCCATAACCTAAGCATGAAAAAGATGAATGTGTATGCATGAAATTACATAACATGCTGGTTTGTTAGGGGCTGGAGCTAAAGATAACTGAGATAAAAGCGGCGATATGCAGTTAAAGGGCAGAATTCGTGTTGACTACATATGTACTTCTCATATAAATATGTCTGGGAGTTGGACTATGGCTACTGCCTAGTATTATATAAATATGTCTGTGAGTTGGACTATGACTACTGCCTAGTATCATATAAATATGTCTGGGAGTTGGACTATGGCTACTGCCTAGTATCATATAAATATGTCTGGGAGTTGGACTATGGCTACTGCCTAGTATCATATAAATATGTCTGGGAGTTGGACTATGGCTACTGCCTAGTATCATATAAATATGTCTGGGAGTTGGACTATGGCTACTGCCTAGTATCATATAAATATGTCTGGGAGTTGGACTATGGCTACTGCCTAGTATCATATAAATATGTCTGGGAGTTGGACTATGGCTACTGCCTAGTATCATATAAACATGTCTGGGAGTTGGACTATGGCTTCTGCCTAGTATCATTGTTGGTATTAAGATTAAGACTGTTCTTGCCTAATAAATCTTTATCTTTTGTAATATTTTATTTCTAGTTTTATTTTACAAAGCTGGCTATCTGTTGAAAATGTGCGACGCATCAAAATAATAAATGAAAATGACAGAAAGAAACAAAAGAGAACGAAATAACTTAAGAAGAAAAGAAAACAAAATAGACGAGAGAGAGAGAGAGAGAGAGAGAGAGAGAGAGAAATGCGGAATAAAGTACACAGAACATATTCTTGATGTCTCTCTATAAACTTGAATCAATTTGAAACGGTTCAACATGCCTTTTGACCCGCTCCTAATTATTATTCATTTTCAATCCACGAACCTAATTCTTTTCTTTCGTATATCAAACAAATTAAAGATTAATTCTTGCTTGATATGCTACTTATGTTTAAATTCAATCTAACTATTCAAACGTTCTGAAAGGGTGTAAAATTCATGTTTAATTGAGCAAATGATTGCAAGGAAATGGTATATTCCAGTTGGTTTGAACTGCATGCCGCATACTAAGAAAATGGTACATTCCAAAAGATTTTAACTGCATGCTTCATACAAAGAAATGATAAATTCAAATGGATTTGAACTGCGTGCTGCATACTAAGAAATGATACATTCCTATGGATTTGGACCGTGTGCTGCATACTAAGAAATGATATAGTCCTGTGGATTTGGACTGCGTATTGCATACTAAGAAATGATATAGTCCTGTGGATTTGGACTGCGTATTGCATACTAAGAAATGATACAGTCCTGTGGATTTGGACTGCGTATTGCATACTAAGAAATGATATAGTCCTGTGGATTTGGACTGCGTATTGCATACTAAGAAATGATATAGTCCTGTGGATTTGGACTGCGTATTGCATACTAAGAAATGATATAGTCCTGTGGATTTGGACTGCGTATTGCATACTAAGAAATGATATAGTCCTGTGGATTTGGACCGCGTGCTGCATACTAAGAAATGATATAGTCCTGTGGATTTGGACTGCGTATTGCATACTAAGAAATGATATAGTCCTGTGGATTTGGACTGCGTGCTGCATACTAAGAAATGATATAGTCCTGTGGATTTGGACCGCGTGCTGCATACTAAGAAATGATATAGTCCTGTGGATTTGGACTGCGTATTGCATACTAAGAAATGATACAGTCCTGTGGATTTGGACCGCGTATTGCATACTAAGAAATGATAATTCCTATGAATTCGAACTGCGTGCTGCATACTCGGAAATGGTACATTCCAAAAGATTTAAACTGCATGTTGCATACTAGGAAATGGTACATTCCAAAAAGATTTAAACTGCATGTTGCATACTAGTACATATTTTAAAAAAATAAAGTTCTTCAGGTTAAATATTGATTATGATTCAAATTCGTTTGATATTGTCTAGGAATTTCGCAAACAAAATTATTCTGATTTTGCACTGTTCACATAAACACACACAAATAAACTAAGTTAAACAGAATCGAAACAATAGAGAATTTTATCAAACTATAAAGTAAATAACATTAGAAAACAAAATGTTTTTACCTTATTGTGACTTTATGTTATTGGATACGCTTAATGAGTTTAATCATGTCTGAAAAGTTTCATCTATATAGGCTACAAGATGTATGTATCAGTTATATAGGTTACAAGTTGTATGTATCAATAATATAGGTTACAAACTGTATGTATCAATAATATAGGTTACAAACTGTATGTATCAGTTATATAGGTTACAAGTTGTATGTATCAGTTATATAGGTTACAAACTGTATGTATCAATTATATAGGTTACAAGTTGTATGTATCAGTTATATAGGTTACAAGTTGTATGTATCAATTATATAGGTTACAAGTTGTATGTATCAATTATATAGGCTACAAGTTGTATGTATCAATTATATAGGTTACAAGTTGTATGTATCGATTATATAGGTTACAAGTTGTATGTATCAGTTATATGGGTACATGTATGTATATATATATTATATATATATATATGTGTGTGTGTGTGCGTGAGTACATGTATGCATACATGTATGTATGTATGTATGTATGTATGTATGTATGTATGTATGTATGTATGTATGTATGTATGTATGTATGTATGTATGTATGTATGTATGTATGTATGTATGCATGCATGCATGCATGCATGCATGCATGCATGCATGCATGCATGCATGTATGTATGTATGTATGTATGTATGTATGTATGTATGTATGTATGTATGTATGTATGTATGTATGTATGTATGTATGTATGTATGTATGTATGTATGAACATACACTCACACCGGTATGTAGTACAATAAAATATCGTATAATCTAGATAACAATCTGAAAAGGAATATGCCGACTATTGTTCCAGAAAGACAGGAATCAGGTTTAATCTGTGATTGATTTCAATACAATGAGTACATATAATAGTCCTTATTTAGCTAGGCTTATTTATACTATAGGATGTATATGGATATTGAAAGACATTGTTATAGACTATATTCAAGTGTCATATGCACTATTTTAATGAATAATTTTATTCCATAGATGCATAACCTTCTTTTTAATACGTTTTAAAAATTGATTTGAAATCCATTGTCATTCAATGCTTTTCTTTCTGCTTTGTCATTAATAAATGAATGTTCTATATTCAGTATAATGATTAGATGTATGGGAAGTAATTCAAGTGTTTTATATTAAGCATATACAATCTTTCAGTTTTGTAAAGAGATATTATCTGAGCTTCCCGTGAATATATTCACACAAAAAAAGAAAATGTTTTCTGAATTTTGATCCCGTTAGCGAAGATAAATATCATGTATACGAAGTAAGGTCAGACATTTTGCCAAGCAAAATATATTGATGAAGGAATGGTCATAAATATTGATTTGGTTCAAATCAAAAAGAGTTCGATGGGATTTTGTTCTTTTTTTAGAGTGTAAAAGGTGGATAGCGATTGCTTATTTTATAAAAGAAATACATATACAATGAGTAGATATATCCTAGATGGAAAACATAAATTTAGCAGTTACAACATTTTAAAATTTCAGTTTTGATTTGCTTGCTCATTTGTGATCGATGTATACATAAATGCTTAGGTATTTTACACACTATTCCTCCGTCTAAAACAAACTGGTCATATCAGTCGCATCTGTGCTAAATGGTGACCCAGGTTATTAATTTTTATATCTTTTTATTCTGTACCCCTCAGAGTCTTTCTATTTGAAAGTGAGTAAACATATTAACTTGATGTGGGTGGGGGTGGGAATGGGGTGTTTGGGGAGGGTATTGTTGTTACTGTTTATTGTTCCATACTGTAATCAGAGCACCGCTATCCTGAGAGTTGCGACTCTCGCCTAGTTGTCATAGAACTAATGAAGACAACATTCAGTTATTGATTATGAAACAATAAAATTTATGACTTTCTGAAGTTTGCTTAGTTTATACTTATCCACATCTTTTTGCCTGTCTGCACTTTAATATTTATGTTTAATTACATGTTTAATTACATGAAATCATGTCTGCACTTTAATATTTATGTGTAATTACATGAAATCATGTCTGCACTTTAATATTGATATTTAATTACATGAAATCATGTCTGCACTTTAATATTTATGTTTAATTACATGAAATCATGTCTGCACTTTAATATTTATGTTTAATTACATGAAATCATGTCTGAATTAATATTTATGTTTAATTACATGAAATCCTGTCTGCACTTTAATCTTGAAGTGTAATTACATGAAATCATGTCTGCACTTTAATATTTATGTGTAATTACATGACATCCTGTCTGCACTTTAATATGCATAAGTAATTACATGAAATCTAGAAACTAAGCTCCCTGATACAATTCTCTTTCTTTTTTATTTTATTGTCTGTACGCCTTTCTGTTTGTCTGTACTCCTTTCTGTTTGTATATCATATATTTCTCCATCCATTGTTTCATCTATCCATCTTTGGCCTCTAAATATCTCTTTCTCTACCTGTCTGTCTATCGTTCTTTTTTCTGCTTGTTTGTATATTATTCAATTTATCGATTGGATTTACGGCTGCATACCTCTAATATTTTAATTCCTCCAAAATTACTAGTACATGTAATTTTTGAAGTTAAATAAAGTTGTATAATATTGCTGAAAATAAATCTACTGACGAAAATAGAAAGATAAAAAAGATCAAGTGTGATCATCCCTTGCTTCATGTCCGAATCATATTACGAAAGGTTTTAAGCCATCAAAGAAAATCCTCATCCTTGCTTTTGTTTTAAAATCTATATATGGGAGAATTTAAAATCTATATATAGCAGAATAATTATATTGTATTATATATTTTAACAAATGCAGTTTCATCCATTATACTAATAAGATATCATTTTTAATATGAATTGTGTATATTGTCATTGTGTCTTGATTCATGCACAATTTACTCACAATACTATACAAATTTACAAAGACAGACACATATCTTTCTTCTTCCATACTCCAATATGTATATTGATACACTTTCTTCTTTTCTTAATTCTTTCCTTCTTTCTTTTTAACTCCCATATTCTATAAGATATATATATATATATAGATATAGATATAGATATATATATATATATATATATATATATATATATATATATATATATATATATATATATATATATATATATACATACATACATACATACATACATACATACATACATACAAATTAACCATATCTAAATATTAAATATCTACATATTTTCCGAATCAATTGTTGAACAGATAATTTAAATCCTAAAGGAAAATACTAATAAATTAGAATAGGAGAGTTGCGAATAGATAGAAAAGTCATTTGATAAACATGGCCACAGACACGCGGAAAACTGTGTCTTTCCTTATATATACTTGATTTTTCTACAAAGATAACAGAGGGTACATTATACTTGATTTTTTTACAAAGATAACAGAGGGTACATTATACTTGATTTTTCTACAAAGATAACAGTGGGTACATTATACTTGATTTTTCTACAAAGATAACAGTGGGTACATTATACTTGATTTTTCTACAAAGATAACAGTGGGTACATTATACTTGATTTTTCTACAAAGATAACAGAGGGCACATTATACTTGATTTTTCTATAAAGATAACAGAGGGTATATATGCTTTTATTTTACGCCTACGCTTATTAACGCTTCACACCTAGATCTTATGACACAAGAGGAAATATAATGTTAGATAGGGAATAATATTTTAATAATGGTTAACCACTTACTTTGCACATAAAATTTAAAATCTATATGGACGAAATGTTATGATTATAATTTAATTGTATTGCGATTTATATGTAAAATGATAGGCGTGATTTTGATCAGTGTGTAACTGGTTCTCTCTCTCTCTCTCTCTCTCTCTCTCTCTCTCTCTCTCTCTCTCTCTCTCTCTCTCTCTCTCTCTCTCTCTCTCTCGATATGCCAGACCTATAGTAATGAAGTATATCTCCGCCATCACAATTTCCTTTCAAGATTGTACCACATACTTGACACTTAA